>JAFREQ010000119.1:435000-475000 GCA_025331565.1 Holacanthus passer
CCACTTTATCGCCCATCATATTGATTTGGCTGCAAAGCTTCCCCTCCTAAAGAGCCACTGCCTTGAGCTCAGTATTCCTCCCCTCGTGCACATCGCAGCACTTAGTTCCCTTTCTTTCCTTCCTCCTTTCTTCTTCTTGATCACTTCCTGGTGAGCTACTTCTTCCAGTGCTCGTAAGTCACCCAAATCTCTTTCTTCTGTCTCCTCCCTCTCCTGTCTCTTTCTATTCTTCCTCTCTGCAGCAGCAGCTCCAGGCCCAGCACCTCTCCCAGCATGCCCAGGGTTTGCCAGTGGGCCCACACCCATCAGGGCTGCCCCACCCCGGCCTGGCGCTTGGCGGAGGGTCCGGCCTTCTGGCCCTGTCCGGGGCTCTGGGGGCCCAGTTGGCCGCCAAGGATGAGAGGGCGCACCTAGAGGCGGCAGCTGCCGCCGCCGCCGCTGCAGAGCACCACCGAGGTACAGGAAGACTTTACATGATGCTTGTTTACTTAGTTTTCTTTTAGTTTGTGCTTCTCCAAGCAAAAAATGTAAAACTGAAGATGAGTTTCGGGCTGGGACGAGAGTTGGATTGCATTCTTAGAGATGAAAACGTCTCGCTGAGGTGGGAGTAGAGTAAACACAGAAGCTTGGCTCGATGGATCCTGATGATTGGCTTTGCTTTGGAGTTTTGGCAGGACACAGAAGTGCTGCTGATAATAACAGTCCTCTGGGATATTTTTCCACTGAGTCATAATCATGAAGAGTGATGTAAAGTGATGGAAGATAATCTCGCATTTTTATATGTGTGTGTGTGTGTGTGTGTGTCCCTATCTGCATTTGCTGTCCTGTGGCCTGTTACCTGGATGTGTTGTGTACCTCTGGCTGGATTGAACAGACCGTGAAGCAGGACCAGTGAGTACAAATTACTACACACTTGTCACATATATCGAGTACACTCACACTTGTCCTCTTGTTTGTTCAGCAGTCTATGATATTGTTGGCAAATTCAGTGTTTTCTATGAGCTGACAAAAGCATAAAAGCATAAAAAGTTTTATTTGTTTTCTGAATCTACCGAATAGAAATGAATAGCTAATTAGAAAAATGCCCAAAAAAGTTAAAATAATAGGATATAATCACAGATCTAAGACATATTTTATGGGTATCAATATTTTGTTTTACATGCAGTCAAAAAAGGAAATGTGTAAACATTTTTATGGTTACAACATTTTAAAATAATATAACAATTTTCCTGTAAAGTACAGTATAATATGTTTAGTAATTTTATAAAAAAATGGGACTTTCCTTAACAGAATTACTCCATTATAAGTAAGTAGATATTTATTCATCATTAGTTTATTATTGGAAACGTAGTTATTCATATATGTTCTCTTTAAGCTTGCCTGTAAACACATTAGCACCACAATAGATGTTTTTTCCCAAGAAATTTGTTGGACATTATTAGGAAGTTATTCAAAAACACAGCCTCACCTCTTTTTCACTTAATAGATTTTACAAAACATATATAATTCAGAACTGTTGTTCTCTGTGGTCAGTTAAATATACACAGGTTTTGGCACCTTTGATTATTTTCTGTGGTTTTTGAAATCACCATAAAAGCATAAAACCAACATCTAATTTTGTACGCTTGGATTGCAGTCAGTGATGCTGGATCCTGTATGACAACACTTTGGATCTCAACACTATATCACCAGCACCACGATAAAACAGTGACAATACTGGTTATAAAAACTGTGCATCAGTGCCAAACATGTTCAGGCAGCTCCACAGTCTTTTCTGCCGCCTTAAAGAAAACTTGAAGCATTCTCTTTCTTCCTCCCGCTCCTACAGTGAGCCGGACGATCGATGCCGGCTGATATTCTTTCACATTCATCTCCGCAGCTTATGAGCCTGGCATGATTTATGCAGTCCCTCTCACCTCATTATCACCCTCTTCCGTCCTCTCTGCCCTCACTCCCTTTTCTTCACTCCTCTCTCCTCCCTTCCTCCTCCTCGTCTTTGTGCCCCCGTGCGCTCTTCCCCTCCTCATCCGTCTGCTCTTCCCTCTCTGCAGAGCTCTCTGTCCAATGGGGATAAGGGTCGCCCATCAGACTACCTCAGCAACGGCAAGAAGAGGAAAGCTGATGAGAAGGAGTTCATGACAGACTATGTGAGGCTCTTTCATAACACTGTTAAATGTTTAAGTGACTGAAGGAAAGTTTCACCCAACTCTCCCAGTCCTTGTCAGATAAGACCAGTCGCGTCTGTCCAGTGGACTGTGGAGACCTGCTCTCTTTTTTTAGACAGTAATTGAAATATTCACACTCCCTGCTGACATCAATGTGTTATTGTGGGAAAGCAGATATATTAAGAATTGCAAGGGATTATTTATAGTGAGATAAATGAATCGCAGATAGTTTAGCGTTATTGCTTTGTTCGAGAAAGACCTGCAATATTAAAAACAACGTTGCCTTAGAGGATTTCACCTCTCCGAGTTAAACATCTAAAATTAATTACATTTGTACTGTCCGTTGCATTTACTGCAAGCCATCTCATCACAGGCAATAAAATGTCAAGATATTTCATTTTCCTCTATTTGCTGTGTAGCAAATTGTAGCTCTTGAGAGAGTGCAAAATATGTTTTAGAAAACTTTTTCAAACATGCAGCCCTATTTGTGTGTGAGTGCTGTATATATCTACATGTAATCTACATACATCAGACAGCAGGGCAGGAATATCTAATCTCTCTCTCTCTCTCTCTCTCCTCTCACAGGGCAGCGATGCGGATAAGAGCGATGATAATTTGGTGGTGGATGAGGTTAGTAGGCGGCCGCCTGCCTCTGCTGGCCTCTCCTCGCCGCTTTCATCTGCATACATCATGTAAACACACCCAGCAGGACCATCTGAATAATGATAATAACAATAATAACCCCCCCAATCCACCTCTGCCTGCCTTTATTTAACAACATACACCATAAAGTACATGTGCACACACACTTGCTTTCTACAGCTTTATGTGCAGTTCTGTCAGTATGACTGAGGTTTTATTAGTTTTATGAATGAGAGCAGACAAAATGGAGGTTGTAAGGAAATAAAGTTTGTTTACCATTTAAATGAGCAAAAATAAAAAAAAATTTAAAAACTCAACATCAGCATGACACTTTTTTCTCTATCTCTTTTTCTCATATATGTACAAACATATGTGTCCTCTGTGCATCATCATAGCTGAGGCTGTGCCCACTTCCTGAAAGCTTTTACTTTGCAGCGTTGGGTGGATCTTGTTGGGAAAACTTCCCTGGTGCCAGGAAGTGATTTATTTTATGTTCACTGCAGTTAGTTTGGAATCAATAAAAGAACAGTCGATGGCACAAGCAGTTTTTCAAGTCTGTTTTTAGAACGATCATCAGGTGCTCATTTGAACACAAACAGATTTTAGTCGTTAGAATCATTCCTCGTGTCCATACTGTGGCAATTAATGTGCCTCCGACGTAAGTGACTTGTCAAAAGCCACAGTCACAGCTAATTCGAGGCTTCGATAGACTTAGAGTTAGAAAAAAGAAAAATGAAGTGTGTATCCTCCTGAGTTGGTGTTTTTATTATGAAACAATTTCCTTGTGTATCCCCAGATGTATTTTAACACGAAACAGGAATTGCGCATTAAAATGTCTTAGACTTTGGTAAATACCCACTTGATTTGATTAACTTAGAATGCCGATGCCTCATATTAGTTTCAGATAAACATTTTTGCACAGAACAGGGACTGTGGATTTTGTCTTGCATTGGAAGCACATTAGAAAGTGATTTCTTAGTGGTCGGTGTAAACAGAAGCAAGCAAAACTAGTTTCAATATTCATATGGGCTGACTGGAAGAATTGGGAAACCATCCTTTTAAAGTCGGTATGGTTGAACACATGAGGAAAAAGACACTGATCGAATTCTGTGTCCTTCAGCAATAAAAGACTTTAGAATGAATGAATAAATCACCATTACATCTTATTACTGTCTTCTGTAATAGCATTTATTGTGTTTGAATTCAGGACCCATCGTCCCCCCGCAGCGTGCAGTCCTACTCATCCAGGGAGAACGGCCTGGATAAGATGCCCCCGTCCCGCAAGGAGGGCCCCCCGCAGGCCAGCCCCACCTCCCTGGCCTCCTCCAGCAGCACCGCCTCCCCGTCTCGTGGCAAAGAGCCCCCACAGGTAGACAGACACATCTGTATGAACACACACATAAACTCATGCCAGTTGGTGGACCACACAAAGACATAAAAAGACAAATATTTGAATTGTTTTTGCAGACGTCTCTGCAGAACACACGTTATATTTCAGTATAGGTCATCAGTGTTTCCGTGCTGTCAGCACACGCTGTATTCTGCTGTTTTGTTCGGGTCAATAGTTCGTCTCGGAGTTATTATGCTGTATATTCAACATCCCACACATTCAGTCTGGGCTGCTGACATCCCTCAGCGCTCCTCAGGTCCCATCTGCCCTGAGTCATCCTTACTGTCATTCTCTTTATGTTTGTGCGCTTTTCTTTGCCATTCTTTCTCTTCCTCTTCTTTCCTGGCCACCTCTGTCCTTAACTAGTAAATTATTTTTTCCCCTCATTTAGTCTGAAGGCAGCATGTTTATCTTTTATTATAGGTTTCTTATTATTATTAGGTCTTATTTTCTAATGCTTCTCCACTCCCCCAGAGAGAGAAGTCCAGTACTCCAGGTATGAAGCCAGGAACCCCCATGTCTCAAGAGTCCAACACTCCAGGACCCAGCGGACCTCCGCAGTTCAGACCCGTCCCTGGCAAGCCCGGGGTTGACCTCGGTAAGAGTATCCCATGTGCTTCTCTTTATTCCTCAAAGGACAAAACATCTGTGCTTTATTGTTAAAAGGCAGCACTGAACTTCAGAAAACCTGAAGTTGGTGTGAAGTGAAAACACTGTCATGTTCCTCAGGAGACCAGAAGACAAATGTCTCCATCCTTCCTGTCAGAGACTCTGCACATAGGATCAGTTCAAAAATATGAATCTGCCTTACGTTTCCAGCCTGCACCCGCTTTGTTATATGTAGTGATTCTATCAACATTGGCCGCGGTAGTTTGTATGGGTGTCAGCCAGCTCCCCACCACCCACCACCATCTGGACTTAATAAGCAGCTGTGGGCAAAAATATTCAGCGCCCCTCACTTTTTAAATGGAAAGATTAGGAGAGGTGATGGACTGTGACTGTGAGCTGCTTCGTAATGAGCCTCCATCTATTCCAGTGTATCTCTTTCTCTCATTTTTTCACATCACCTGTTATCCCCCACACTGCTTTCACACACACACACACACACACACACACACACACACACACACACACACAGCATTATGCATGCATATGCTCGTAGATGCAGCTACATGCAAAGAAAGAGGATGTAGAGGACGTATATGAGAGCGTACACACACACACACACACACACACACACAGTCTGCCTGCAGGGAGGTGTGGCAGCCAGCAGGGGTCAGTATTGGTCCAGTGCTGCAGTTAGTGATGTCCTGCCTTTTGTATGGTCTTCAGCTCGTTCACAGGCTGTCAGTCACAACTGTCTCACACCCGGAAAGTCTCTGCAGAGGGAGTCACCTTAATACAGAGGGAGTCACCTTAATAAAATGTTGAGCTGATTCTGGTCTACGCTAAAATGAAAGATATGACTGACATATAGTGCCTCAATCAATAATTTGCTCACTTCAATAATTCACAACAAATGAAATCATTTTTTTCCTCCTCCCTCCCTCCTTCCTCCAGCTCTGGGTCTGAGAAACCCCCTTGCGGTGCAGGGAGCGTACCCCCCAGGGGCTTTCGGCCTGCCCCCTCCAGGGGTGAATGGGGACCTGCCCGGGGCGGCGGGCTATGGCGCCGGCCTCCACTTGGTCTCCCCCCAGATGAACGGAGCTGCAGCTGCAGCGGCAGCAGCTGCCGCAGGCTACGGACGGTCCCCTGTGGTGAGCCAGACGCTCTGCAGATAATCTGTCATTCCAGTGTGACTGTCATATGTAATACCTCAGCATATAACCCCGTCAGAGAGGGCAAAAGAGGGAAGATACATACATTATATGTGGAAATGAAGGGGGGGCTTTAGAGGGAGAGTAGCTGCATTGTCATTAATCGTTAAGAATCTATGACCTTGGCTCTTGAAAAGTCTCTTTGCTTTTATATGATCTCATTTTATTATGATCTCTCCTCTGATACTCTCTCTGTATTACCATTTTTTATGAGTGAGCTCTCTCCTCTCCCCCACACGATCACAGTCATCTTTTCAGGTATTTTTTTTCTTACATTCGTTTATCTCTTTCTCTTCTAGGTGGGCTATGAGTCTCCACACCCGCATATGAGGGTCCCCGGGCTGCCTGCCAGCCTGCAGTCAGCCACCTCCGGAAAACCGTGAGTTTCCCCTTTCTTCCTCTGCTATCACTCAAATCTTCGCCTGTTCACTATTAACTGCACTCAGGTCCTCCTCAAATTTCAATTACGACATGGGAAGAAAAGATGAACCATGAAAGAAGTTGAAAGAAGGAGGAACTTATTTTAATAAAAAACAGAACTTTGCACTAAAGCACCCTTGTTGAAATCAACAATCTGTGTTCATGCATCAAGAATTTTTAAGTATTCAAACATATTTTCTTTGTTGATGCTGACGTCACATCTTCTACATTGGCAATTGTTCTGCAGGAGTAAGAAAAATACAACAGTTTCAAGTAGTTAAACCCAGTATTAGTTTAGTCATTCAATGTCATTCAAATATTTTTTGAAATACAGAAATCACAAGTTGAAGTAGATGAGGTAGGATAAGGACAAATGTTCTGTAACGTTTCAGCAGTTTTAAATGGTGCTCAACAATGTTACACACACCTATTACTCTTGTTCATTGAATAGCTGAACTGTCCTCTTAAAAACAGACCAAATAATAAAATGTTTGCCCTCTCTCCTCTCTTGCTATGTGCCCCATCTGATCAAGTGTTTTTGCTGCAGCCTTCAATCTGTTATTCATTTTATTCATACATTCCTGTTCTCTTCCCTCCATCTTCTCTCCAGCGCCTACTCGTTCCATGTGAGTGCAGACGGTCAGATGCAGCCGGTGCCCTTTCCCCCCGACGCCCTGCTGGGCCCGGGAATCCCACGTCATGCCCGTCAGATACACACCCTGAACCATGGGGAGGTGGTGTGCGCCGTCACCATCAGCACCTCGACGCGCCACGTCTACACTGGAGGAAAGGGCTGCGTCAAGGTGTGGGACATCAGCCAGCCAGGAAGCAAGAGCCCCATGGCCCAGCTGGACTGTCTGGTGAGACATGAGGGAGGACGGGAAGATACTAAGATGGATGTTTGTAGACTTGTATTTAAAGTTTGTTGTCCATCTTGTGTCTAATAATGCTGCTTTACTAGCAAAAGTGATGCTCTTATTTTTCCACATAAAAACACACTTTGGATGATGAATCACCTTTGTGTTGTTGTCCTAAAGCCAAATCCACCAGTGTCATTATTTATCGCTGTGATACTGCTGGAGCAGCACGCTTAACTTTGCATCTTTGTATCCCCTTGTCATCAATTACGAAGCACTACAACATATATTATTGTATATAAATTTGTCATTTTATTGTGTCCAAACAGAACAGGGATAACTACATCCGCTCCTGCAAGCTGCTCTCTGATGGGCGGACCTTGATCGTCGGCGGGGAGGCCAGCACGCTGTCAATCTGGGATTTGGCCACACCCACTCCTCGCATCAAGGCAGAGCTGACGTCGTCTGCTCCCGCCTGCTACGCCCTGGCCATCTCTCCTGACAACAAGGTCTGCTTCTCCTGCTGCAGCGACGGAAACATCGTCGTCTGGGACCTTCACAACCAGACTCTGGTCAGGTAAGAGGAGAGAGGGAGGAGACGGACACTGTGCCATCTTCACTAGTTTTAGTAGATGGATTCAAGGGAAAGGGACAGATTCTGGTCAAGTAACAAGAGAGGAGGAAGGAGAGGAGAGCGTGATGACGACTGCACAGACTATCTACACTGTCAATCATAAAGCAGGGAGAGAGAGAAAAGCAAACATTATAGATGAGCAACCAAAGCACGGAGGATGAACACAGCATAGAAGAGGACTAGAAGGGAGGAAGATAACGCTTGTATTTCTGAAAGTCTTTTTTTTCTAAATGTCTTTTTTTAAGGCAAAAAACTACAGGAGAAAATATTGTTTTTTCATGCACTGGTCAATTTTGAGCTTTTGGGCTATTTTGCCTCCAAAACACACATTTAGGTGTTTATTTTAGTTCAGATTTCTGTTCACAAAACATGTGCAAATTATTCGATATTTAATTAGACAATACCACATTTGCATTTTAAAACATACAATTTCAGAAAACTTGTATTACAAAAAACTTAATGAAAGTAATCACCTGGGGAAGTTTCATGGTGATATCTATTGGTTAAATTATTTTACCCTATTTGCAGGTAGTGTTTACATCAGTGTATTTCTTTTGCAAAATTCAGATGATATACCCACCTGAAAATTAAATGCTTATATACCTTTACCTATAAAAAGCAGCTCAAGACCCATTTGTTTAGACTTGCTTTTGTTTAGTTTTATTTAATCTTATTCTTTTTATTTTTTAGCTTGATGTCTGCTTATTTTGTGACCTCTGCTCTTGAAAGGTGACATATAAATAAACGTACTCATGGCTCAGGAATGCTAAGTAGTGGGTCTTGAGGGAAAGTGTCACCACATAAAGATGGAATAATAAATCTGCATTTAATTTCCTTGAACTTACATTCTTGTTATGTTTCATGCAAAAACGAAGAAACTTAAACAAATATGGTAAAGTGTGTTTTGTTCTCCTCCCCACAGGCAGTTCCAGGGCCACACAGACGGAGCGAGCTGCATCGACATCTCCAACGACGGCACCAAACTGTGGACGGGAGGGCTGGACAACACGGTCCGCTGCTGGGACCTCCGGGAAGGACGCCAGCTCCAGCAACACGACTTCACCTCGCAGGTAAAAACACACACACTTGTACTTCTAAATGCCAGGACCCTCATTTAACTTAATTATAACCTAAACCAAATCCTCGACGATCAAAAAGCAGTCTGGGCCTGTGGGGACCTCAATTTTGTCCCCACAGTGACAAGAAGTCCCCATGGATTGGTGTGCAGTCAGGTTCAAGTCCCCACTGGGACATAAGAAGAAAAACACACACACATGCACACACACATATATGAACACAAATCAGACTTGCTGCACTCCAGACTAATATGCATTAATGTGATAACAGGCTGCTGATGATCATTAGCACTTTCCCACCCTGATTTCTTTGTCTCCTTCCTTCCCTCTCCCTCTCTCCGTCTCCAGATCTTCTCTTTGGGCTACTGTCCGACAGGCGAGTGGCTGGCTGTGGGGATGGAGAGCAGTAACGTGGAAGTCCTGCACGTCTCCAAACCTGACAAGTACCAGCTGCACCTCCATGAGAGCTGCGTCCTTTCTCTCAAGTTCGCCTACTGTGGTACGAACACACACACACACACACACACACACACTCACACTGACTAGGGAAGCAGAACAAATCTGCTCTCTCATTATTTAGGAACCGTCTCTTCCTTTTCACCTCTCCCGTTCTTAACAAAAGCAGCGCCTCCTCTCCGGCCTCTCAATATCTCACCTCCCTGGAGGCTTTATCTGTTGATGGCTGTGTGTGTTTCGTCCTGTAGGTAAATGGTTCGTGAGCACAGGCAAAGATAATCTCCTGAATGCATGGCGGACACCTTATGGATCCAGCATATTCCAGGTAGGCCATAAAACGCTGACTGTTATGCACATCTTTCTGCAAACACCAATTTTTTTTATGTCTAGAAAATAACTCTGAAAAATGATGACATGATGGGAAATTGTGATTTCTGGCCAGGAAACAATTCAGTTGACAAATGTGAAATGTGTTTTGTTTTCCTGGTTTTTCATCATCTTGTATAAATATTAGAGGGTTATTCTGAGATACAAATACATCCGTTTTGACTTGAATAACAGCCAACATGTGAATTTCTGTTTCATTATTTGTACAAAAACATGATTCATTGATTGTTTGTAGCTAACACGGCTTCCTCTTTGACTCTCTCTTCAGTCTAAGGAGTCTTCATCGGTTCTCAGCTGTGATATTTCCCCCGATGACCAGTTCATCGTCACCGGTTCTGGGGACAAGAAGGCCACAGTCTACGAAGTCATCTACTGAACTCTTGATTGGCTGAAAAAAACACTAATAATCAGGGGGCGGGGCCAAGGCTCCCTCCTGCACCAATGACTGTACAGAGCGTCGGTGGCATGGAAAACAAGAGACACTCAACTCCTACTTTGTTGTTTCGTTTACGTTTGTGAAAGAAATGAGAGAAAGAGAAGCAAGAGGGCACAAAGTCACATCTCTGGAAAAAGAAAAACAAACTCTGAACTTTGTTTTTAATGCTCTGAGAACGCTGGTTAGTCTATAGCTGCGCAATTGTGGATTCCTCCAAAGAACTTTTTGTTTTTGTTCCTTTTTTTCCCCCTTTTTTTAACAAAATAAAACCTCTGTAGTGAACAAGAAATTAGCAAAAAAAAAAAAAAAAAACCTTATTTTTTTAGCCTTTGAATTTTTCGCAAACAGTTGGACTGCATCGAGTGGAAAAAGACAGACATGGGACTGAGGAAGTGTGGGAAGGGTTGGGGAGGGGGGCTGGAAACTCTTAATGGCAAAATACGGTCCACTTTCTGTGCTTTGTTTGAAAATTCCCAGCCTGGGTCAGCTTGGCCCGGTTTGTCCCCGGTCCGGTCCAGCTCAGTGTAGCTGCTCCTCGGTGCAGCGGATGCGTGGCAGATGGCAGGATGGTGTGCTGTGAAGTTCCAGCTCTTTTCTTTCTCCTGGTTAAGTTTCAGCAGCAACATGATTGTATCATCTCCAGTGCATACGTGACAGAACAGGGCTCGGTTCTCTCCTGTCTTTGTTCCTTTTTTATTTGATTTTTTTTTTCTTTTTAAAAGAACAAAGCCAGACTTATTCTGGAGATGTTTTTGGGGAAAACCAGCCTGGAAGACAAAACTACAACCCAGAGGACAGAAAACTGAAGTTGGTTCAAACAGCTCACAACAGGTACTCTCTGAGTTTCTGGGACCTCTGCTACATCATCATCCTTAACACTCAACGTTAAATGTTTTTTTTCTATTGTATTTGTTAGGGCACATATAGGCAGACAGGTATTTTCACAACTGCATCATGATCCTTGAACCTTGCTATATATGGACATGTAAATAAAGTTCTCTAAAGGCAAACAAGGATGTGACTTGAATTTACTTTAAGGAAACTGATGATAGTGTGAGGCAGTTTTTGTCTGTGATCTGCAGTGTATCATTTGTGTTTTGTCTTTCATGAGCATCTCCTTTCCCAGATAAACAGATTGAAACCACTACTTAAGGATCGCTGAAGGTGTGATGGTGTGAAGGGAAGAAATGAGGTAGATCTGTGTGTGTGTGTGTTTTGCCACTACTGGCTGTCAAAAGGTGTTTTTTAAACGTAGAACCAAATCAGTTCTTGCCAGGTTGAGCTTGGATGTTTAAAACTGAAAAAAAAAAATCAAAAGAAGCATTTGTTGAGTATTTGTTTAAACCATAACAGCCAGAATAGCGTGTGCTCGCTGCAAGGTGCCAGAAAGCATCCTAGAAATATTTTGATAAAAAAAAAAAAAAGAATGGCGAGTACACACTCTGCTTTGCTCTGCTGTGATGGAAACATTTCTCTCTCACTGAGGGAACACAACAGCACAAAGCTTCTCCTCTAGCCAACGTCTGCATCCTCACACGTACGAGAAAGCGCCTTGCGATTCAAACCCACAGCAGGAGCGAGTTAGGATTCACAGCTCCTCTGTGACTGGAGCGCTCGGTAAATAATGCAGCCGTACAGTTGTGTTTTTGTGCTGAGCTTGCTCGCAGTGTGGCGAGACAAAGGTGATCTGCAGTAACGTAGGCTGAGGAATGGATTATTATAGCAATAATATACCCAAGAGGGAGTTCTTCAGTGATTATATGTGTGTAGTGGTGACTGTCCTGCCAAAAGCTTTTAGCTGTGAGTGAAGTAAACATGAGACAAAAATAAAAGTAAGGCATTTATCTCCTGTCCGGAGTAAAGGATTATTGGTGCACAGTTGGGTAGTAAATCATTTAGCTTCATTTACTATCCTCTGGTTTTGAAAGATTGAAAGTATGGTTTTGACCTTTAACCTTTTTAAAACGCACAATACTGCTGTTAATACCTGCGATCACGGCACAGAACAGCCTCAAGGCTATTATTGCTTTTACACAGTTTCCAACTACTGTGAACAAGGGACTAAAAAATAAAGAACAGAATACAGAAAGCATTAAGCAAGTAATCTTTCTTTACCAATGTTCTAGCAGGATCGCCTCATTGGGATTTATTTATCGTGTGAGATACTCCAAAACTTCGATGGAGCAGGTTTAAAAAAAAAAATGCAATGAATGAGGATCTCAGCTGCCAATTAAACAACGCAGCCTTTGAAGATATTTGGCATGCCTGTTTTATGTATTTTAAATTTCGGCCCACCATGTCGGCATCTTTTTAAAATTCTACACATATGGAAATTAATGTAAATGAGCTCCAGTATTGCTGCTTTATTTGATGTGTGCAACTTCTCTAAAGAGACGAGAAGAGACCTCCAACACTGGTCACACACTAGGAATCAAAATCCAGTTGGTCAGCTCTAATCCAGTGTTTGATTTTTTTGCTGTGTATTGTCAAAATTAATGTAATACTAGTGAAACTGGTTTTTGCAAGTTACTGAAAAAGTTAGACATTTTTCCAGCTGTGTTGAAGGTGTATTTTCTTACTGGGAGTGGATGAAAGGCTGCGATTCTCAACCGGACAAAACTGGTTCTCGATGTGGAGAGAATAAAGTATTCCTCTTTGGTTATTTGGCTTTTTCCTTCAGCGTTTAAATCCAGGGGAAAAAAAGACGGGACACAGCGGACACCTGAAAGGATGAACACAAGTTTGGTTTATTTTTCACACATAGTATTTCTTATACAGCACATGGGAAATGCCTCAGGAGGGAAGAAGACACGGTGCATTTAAAAAAAAAAAAAAAAAAAAAAAAAAAAAAAGTTCCTTGGCTTTTTAAAAGAGAAACCAAACATGGGCTTGTAAAACAAAACAAAAAGTTCTTAGTGTTTGAACAGAGAAAGCACAGGCAGGAGGGAAAAAGACGTTACTGACAGTCAAAGAAGAGTATCAAATACAATGTCCCAAATATTCACGCTATACCACCAAATGCATAGCCATTATACAGCATCATTCTGAGTAGTATACAAGCTTGTGTATGAGAATATCATTTAGGTCTGCCCCTGACGGGCAGTAAGGGAAAGAGGCAGGCAAAGGCATTAAACTGTACAGATGATCTCTGACTCCTCGCTGGTACAGTAGCCATTGTAGAAGTCCCTTATAACTCTTCTATCCTGCACTGGAGCTGCAGCGAGAAACATGGACAAATCCTGCTAAAAGTTTATACAATTGAAACTAAATTGCATACTGTAATGTAAAATTCATCCCTCTGTAAAACTGTGGCTGTGAGACCATTCATTGCACCTACTGAACATCAGATTTGTCCCCTTCTATCAGCAGAAGTGGAGCTTTAGTGCAACGAGCATGCAGTAAAAAGCGGGACCTCTTCGATGGCTAAATCTGTATCGTCATGTCGCAGTCGATGCCTGCTGTACACTGACCACGGACTCAACAGAAACATAGTTTAGTTGCACAATAAGGACTGAAAACAGACTATAGCACATTTACTACCACTTTTGGAAAAAAGGGGGAATAAAACAAAAACAACAAACAGAAGACAAAGAGTCTTTTCTCCCCAAACGGAGGTTCTTTTTTTTTCTTTACATCGGACTGCTGATGTTGTGTGCCCTCTGCCTGTCACCACCACCAAGGATAAAAATACACTAATTTAGGAAGAAAAAAAAAAACTTAAAAGAACAAAAATATTTTCCCCGCCTGTGTTCCACTTGATTTCATACGTCTCCATGTGTGAGTGCATCCCTCTGTTTGCTTCCCCGAAACCGAAACGCAGTCATAGGCAACCCCAGTACATAAACATATCAGTACATAAGACGAGCAATCACTATTCATAAAAAATACTGAAATAAATGAGTAATAAAAGAAAAAGCTCGAAATGTGCCTTTTTAATCTACACATTGTTGATGCATGTTCTATAGAAGCAGAGAGCTCTGATATACAGTTTGCCTGCCAGTTTGGAATATGATACAAGGAGGGCTGAAAATAAAGAATTGTGTTTAAAGGAATAGTTTGATATTTTGGGAAAGAGACTTTTTTGCTTTCTTGCCGAGAGTTAGATGAGAAGATTGATACCACTCTCATGTCTGTACAGTAAATATGAAGCTACGGCCAGCTGCCACTTTTTTAATGTTTGACCATCAACTTCATTGATTTTTGTAAATATCTGCTTATTCTGAATTTGATGGCAGCAACATGTTTCAAACAAGTTGGGACAGGAGCAACAAAAGACTGTGAAAGTTGTGGACTGATCCAAAAACACCTGTTTGGATCATTCCACAGGTAAACAGGTTCATTGGTAACAGGTGATAGTATCATGATTGGGTATGAAAGGTTCATCCTGGAAAGACTCAGTCGTTCTCAAGCAAGGATGGAGAGAGGTTCAACACTTTGTCAAACACGATTGTATAAAGGAGATTACTACATGTGCTCTGAAACACTTAATAAAACTGTTGTCAGTAAACACAGTTCGTTTGCAAATGATTGCATTCAGTTTTCATTTACACTAGTGTCCCAACTTTTTTGGAATCTGGTTTTTACTTTAATGTAATATTTCCCACTGGTTTCAGTCTTCATGCTAAGCTAGGTTAGCAAACTGCTGACAGTAGCTTCATACTTAGCCTGCAGACAGTGGTATCGACATTCTCATCTAAATCTCAGCAAGAAAGGGAATAAGCAAATTTCCAAAAATGTGGAACCTCCTTTAAGGTTCAGCATCTCAATTAATAGCAATCAATAGCTCACCGAACAAGATTTAGCCAGAGCACTTCGAACACTTGCGCATCAGCAGGCAGGCAGAGATGGAGATAATGACTCTGATAAACGCATAATCTCATCTGGTTTGCAAATGAAAACAGCAACTAGTTGCATAAAATTTGAAAGGATTCGGATTAGTCGCTGCTTAGTTGGCTGCTGATGATAGCGTAATCGGGTGGTGTTAATTTGCCTTCTTGTCTACCTTACAGTGGAGTTGGCGGGCTGCTACTTCATCTAGCTGACAGTGCCTTTAATGAGAGTGAGTGCAGCGCCCGGTGTCAGGAGAACAATCCAGAGGAATTAGAAGGAACAGCTCGGCTGATGTTCTCTGTTTGTGTCTGTGGGCCCTGGGAGAATCCCATTGACTCCGCTGCTCATTAGACGCTGCCTTTGTCAGACCAAAATAAAATAGATATTAAGCAGTGAGACGGGGAGTGCTGCAATGAATGTTTAATTGGGTGCTCTGTGTGTTGTGTGTGTGTGTGTGTTTCTGTCTTGCAACGATTACCTCAAGGGGGTGTATCCGAGTGTGTACGTGTGTGTATATTCTTGCCGATGACGTGCGCCTTATGTGTGCGTGTGTTTGTGAGCCGGTCTATGTTTCACGTCAGTGTATGTAGATATCTGAAGCGGCCCCCCTACATCTCGGAGCGTCATCGTTCCCCAGCTCCTGACACCTCTCGCTGGGGAGAGCGAGCTGCGGCGTCAGCCTCATTAAGGCTTCCACTGTCTGGCTAATGAATCGATTGTGTGGTATCAGTGCTCCTGGCTGGCGCTCCCACAGTGCTGCTCTGCGCCTCCTCTGGGGGCCTCCCTTCCACTGAGCTCTTAATCAGGAAACAGCCCTAATTACCCTGCCTCCCTCCTCCTCCTCCTCTTCCTCCCTGTCATTTCTCTTCCTTCTCGCTTTCTCTCCTCCTTCTTGTCTTTCCCTCTTTTGCTTCCCGACTTTATCTTTATGCTCCACCGCCCTTTTCCTTTGTCCTTCTTATCTTGCTGCTTCCCTTTCTGCCTCTCTCTCTCTGCTATCATGCCTCATCCTTGGGCTAAAAGTGGAAGGGAGGAGGAGGGAGGGGGCACTTGGGAGCTTCCACAGTAGCTTATATCACAGCAAAAAGGGGGAGAAGGGGTGATGTATTGGGGATGAGGGTCAGGAGGACTGAGACAGGTTGCTGATATAATGAGGATCAGGAGCAGTAGGCAGGGCAACTGGTCGCCCTCAATCCCCATCCTCCAAAAAAAAACAAAAACAAAAACAAAAAAAACCACCCCAGAATCTCCGTCCTGTCTCTTCCCATCTCGTCCGGGCCCTCAGTACACCACCTCGTACACCGTGGCCTTCTTGTCCCCGGAGCCCGTCACTATGTACTTGTCGTCTGGGGAGACATCACAGCTCAGCACAGACGAGGACTCCTTGGACTGGGAGCAGGCGAGAGACACAAACCCAGGAGGGAGAGAGAAAGAGAGAGAGATGTGTGATGATAGATGGATGGAGACAGATGGAGAGACACAAACACAAAGAGAAAGATGTTAGAGAAGATATGACTCATCACTTAATACTCAATCATACAAGACATATTTGCATTTCAAAACAGTCGGCAATTATTTCCAAACAGACAACTCCACAGCTCCAGGATGCTGACTCATTCGTCTGCTTCAATGTGAGACACACTGCTCTCTTTCTCTTTTTTCCCTCTCTCTCTCTCTCTCTGTCTCTCTCTGGAGAGATGCAGCCTCATTAACTGCAGGTTTAAGCATCACTAGCAGCACAAGTCTGATGGTCTGCATGAACTGGCAAAATGTACAATCCTTATCCCCCCCCCCTTTCTCTCCTCTGTGTCTGAAAGCCAAACCTGTGCACCTGACTTTAGGTGATCTAAAGCTCCCTCTGCTCCCCCTCCTCCTCTCCCTCCCACTGCTCCATCATCATTTATCTTCCTTCCTTCCTCCCAGACTCTCCTCCTCCTCCTCTTCCCCCTTCATCCTCTTAGACTACCCTTTCGCTCTGCACCCCCCGCCTCCTTTCTAAACTCTTCTCCCCTCTCCTCCCCTCCCTCCCCGCTGCAGGTACAGCAGGACTGTCAATCATCAAGCCACCGGTGAGAGGCCATTTCATACTGGATCACTCATACTATACCAAGACAGCAGGTGAGAGGGGGACAAAGTCTAATATGTTGTATTTTTATAAATTTCACTATACCAAACCAAGTTAAGGGAAAGCATCAATTTAAGAGAAAAAAATTTCACTCAAAAATATACACACCCAGGTAGAGAAGTATCTGACCTATCTAACTACAGGAAGACTTTGACCAGGTATGGATTTAGTGAACACAGCCTGGCTGAACACAGGCTGTAATCTGGAAACAGAACCTCTCTTCCTACTGACATGCTGACTTAATAGAACAATACTTCCATATTACATTTTGGGAGAAATGATCAAAAAAGCTCTTTTGGTTTCGAAATATGGATCTGTACGCCACCAAAGAGAAAACCTCTTTGTTCTACTTTGTTCAAAAGCTTTCTGTAAATCCACATACAGTATATCTACAGGATTTTACTATTTAGTAAAACTACAGCGACTATTGCTATTATCAGTTCATTTGCACATTGCTTTTTTTTGATTAACTGATTGTTTGATCTATAAAATGTCAGAACATAGTTACAAAAAAAGCCCAGAAGATATCATCAAATTCACTCCAAAATATTCTAATTCCTTACTATCACATAAGACAAAGAAGGCAGAAACTGAAGAGGATTTGGCACATTTGCTTGAACAGTAACGACTGATTGAATATCAACATAGTTACAGATTATTTTTCCTTTGATCAACTAAGAGACTAATCGCATTAGCATTTCAAACACGAAGAACCAACCAAATTACATCAAATTAGCCCAAAATGTCCAGGCAACGTATAGATTACTATAAGGGTAAATTACCCTGATCTTTTGGACAGAAATAACCAAAATACCACACAACCTTATTTGTTATTTTGCACTATAAGGCACACAGAAGCCGACAAAAAGCTGATGAAAACATTGATGATGTGAACGCAGCCTAACCACTGATACGGTCAGACAGAGACAAACTTGGCTACAAAGAGAAGACAAGTCTGTGTTCCCACTTCACTTTCTAGCTCAGACATTCTTACACAAAGCCAGCATCATATGTCCAGAAATCTGCGTCATACAAAGGAGGGTAAAATTCAATAAATTTGGGAAATCAGCAAAACAGATGGCTCTTGGCTGCAAAACACATACAGTATCTGCACATCACAACCAAACAGAAAACCCATGAATGCACTCCTTTGTTCTACTGCGTTATTGTGATCTATCTGTAGTATTCACACTGATAAGGACATTTGTCTTCTTGTGATTATTTCTTTATTTTTCCGGATACATTGTATATTTTATTGTATTCAGTAAGATGTTATTAGGCTTTAGCAATAATAACAATAATAACATTAATATTCATGCAAATAAAGCTTATTTGATAAAAATGACAAAGAACCAGAGAGAGGGAGAGAAAGAGGACCAGCCAAAGGGCAGGAGAGGATGTGAAGAAGAGAATAATATGGAAGGGAAGACACAGAAGACGGAGATAAACCAAAAGACAAGGACAGAGAAAAATGTAAGGGAAGAGGTACAGATAGATTAGGAAAGAAAGATAAAAATGACTAAGCACAGAGAGGGAGAAAGAACAACAATAAACAGAGAGACAAGGAGAGCGAGAAAGAGGAAAAATGGGTGTAGAGGCAAGAGAGGAGCTGGAGAGAGGGGGGTTAAAGAGAAGCAAGGAGACAGAAACTGGAGAGGACAGTGATAAACCAGAGAGGAGGAAGAGGAGAGAGCGAAAGAGAGAGCAGCTCTGTATAACACGGTGACAGGAGGGAGCTGTTTGGCAGGAGAAACATTTGGCATTTGGATAACAAAGCAGATAGCCAGTATTCTCCTTTCAGTCCACAGGGAGAGACAGGAGCCGCCAACCCTGCTGCCCACTGTAGCTTACAGAAATATGACAGCCACAAACACACACACACACACACACACACACAAACACACCCCTTAAATGTACCTTCTATCTAGTTTGCTAGTTTCATTCACACCCAAATGTACTGGCTCAGCTAAAAATATTGCACCCCTGCATATTCATGTTTCAACATTTCCTCAAACGGAGCGATTGAACACGATGGAATTATTACATTTGTTCTGTGCTGTGTGTGTGTGTATGTGTGTGTGTTTGGCAGCCTGCACACTCTGATAAACCTCTGCAAGTCACCATGGATCAACAAACCTGGAATTTAAAAAAAATGTTTATCGTTTGCTTCGTTCCCCTCATCTTTTTCTTTCTTTTGCCTCTGGGGCTCAGTGTGTGTGTGTGTGTGTGTGTGTGTGTGTGTGCATGTGCGCAGGGACAGGAAGCAAAGATAGCTTCAATAACACGATCCACACTGACTAACAGATGACTCCGCAGCCCCAAATACAAATACACATGCACACACATATATATTTATATATACTGTATGCTCAAATATGCACGTATATACACAGAGCATAATCGTCTCTCACCTGGAAAATACTGGCTCCATATGGTGTCCTCCATGCATTCAACAGATTGTCTTTTCCCGTGCTCACGAACCACTTGCCTGAAATAACACAATGAAATGACACACTCAGCGCTACAGGTTAAACAAAAGAAAAGGTGTGATGAAGACATAAGACATCCTGTGCATTAACTGCATATTAATAGTGGTGATAAGTGCTTTTATCAGTGGCTGCAAATGCTGCCAATAGGAACCAATCCAAGTTATTGTGTGCGTGTCCATACCACAGTAGGCGAACTTGAGGGAGAGAACGCAGCTCTCATGGAGGTGCAGCTGGTACTTGTCAGGTTTGGAGACGTGCAAGACTTCCACGTTACTGCTCTCCATCCCCACAGCCAGCCACTCGCCTGTCGGACAGTAGCCCAGAGAGAAGATCTGGAGACGGAGAGAGGGAAGGAAGGAGTCAAAGGAAGGAGAGACAGTGAAATGGAGAGAGAAAAACACAGGGGGATGGGGGCAGAAGATAAAGGGGCGGGAAGCGAGGGTGCAGAAATGAAAACAAAATGTGGAATGGGGGATGAGGGAGGAAAGAAGATAAGGTTGATGAAAGAAAGGGGACAATGGAAGGAAGTAGGAGGGCAGATGAAGGAATTAAGCAGGAATGAGGGTATGAAGGATATCAAGGAAAGGAGAAAGATGATGAGTGAGAATAGGAAAGAATAAAGATGGAAAGTAAAAAAAAGGAAAGAGTGGAATGACATAACAGAGGTAAATATAGTGTAAATGAATAATTGGGAAAGAAAGAGAGAGAATAGCAAGACAGAGAAGGAGAAAGCAGTCGAGAAAGTCATTACACAGTGGATCGAAACTCATCTGACAACAGTGGTCAACTCTATAGCTCCGCTGTGACAGTGAAGAGTGAATGAGGGAGGCAGTGTGTGTGTGAGGGCACCTGTAAGGTGAAATCACATTGGTGTCGGTGTCGACGTGTTAACTTGTGGGGTGAACTGTAGATGCAATGTGATGTGCTGTCAGGACTCTGTAATGTGCTATACCTACAAATCATCAAGAATCATGTGCACATATGTCTGCTGCTGTTTATTTTTTCAACGTGTGTGTACCTGTGAATTTGCGCTGCCGTGTGTTCGTTTATGACCTGTTAGATGACGTCTTGTTGCAGTGTGCGTGTGTATATCTGTATAGCTGTGTGTGAGTTTCGGAGCGTTCACGTCTGTGTTTTTACCTGCGAGGTGAAGTCGTGTTGCTGGAGCTGGCGTCCCTCCCGGAGGTCCCAGCAGCGGACCGTGTTGTCCAGCCCTCCCGTCCACAGTTTGGTGCCGTCGTTGGAGATGTCGATGCAGCTCGCTCCGTCTGTGTGGCCCTGGAACTGCCTGTGGGGAGGAGACACACAAAATACTCTACAAACTCTGCATCCTGTGTGTTTCTTTGCTTCTTTTTCTCCTGGAGGTGTCAGACCAAATATATTTGAATCCTTCCCTCCCTGTAGCACACACTGCCCTCATGCTACCCACACCTGATTCTCCTTTCTCTCCTGTCCCCCCTTTTCTCCTTTCCTCACCACATTCTTCCCTCCCCATCTTCCTTAATTCCTTTTTCTTCTACCTTGCCAGAATCTGGCTGTTTCATCCCACCCACATCCCCTATGGCTTTTTTACACCCCCTCCTCTTCTTACCTGACCAGACCTTAGACTGCAACGATTTTTTCTTCCCTCCCTCTTTCTTCTTCCATATTTTATCTCATTTTCTCCCCTTTCCTCTCCTAAAGAAGTTCCTGAAATGTTTCCACATCCTCAAGCCTTTCTCTCCCTCACCTGCCCCCCTCTCCCCTCTGTTCTCTCTCCTGACTACAATCTATTTGTGGAGAGTTTTTTATGTGTTTTTTCTCCTTCCACTGTCCTCTCCTCTTACCTGACCAGAGTCTGGTTGTGAAGGTCCCAGACAACGATGTTTCCGTCGCTGCAGCAGGAGAAGCAGACCTTGTTGTCAGGGGAGATGGCCAGGGCGTAGCAGGCGGGAGCAGACGACGTCAGCTCTGCCTTGATGCGAGGAGTGGGTGTGGCCAAATCCCAGATTGACAGCGTGCTGGCCTCCCCGCCGACGATCAAGGTCCGCCCGTCGGGGAGGATTTTACAGGAGCGGATGTAGTTATCCCTGTTCTGATTGGACAAGATTAAAACAACAGTTCGCTTATGCCTGTCGTGGATCAAAGAAAAAAGTGTTTATGGAACAGATGGTAACATGATTGGGCTCATTCAGGAAATTAAGGTGGACATTTTCATGTCAGTTATCAAAATTGAGGAGGAAAGATGACATAGGCAATAAAAACAAATCAGCTCAGTGAATACACTGTACATACACACATTTGTTTGCATTGCCTGATAAGAGAATTTTTGTTGGTGTACCTATTTCTATTTTTAACATTTGTGTCTGTTTAACATCCTCCCTCATGTCTCACCAGACAGTCCAGCTGGGCCATGGGGCTCTTGCTTCCTGGCTGGCTGATGTCCCACACCTTGACGCAGCCCTTTCCTCCGGTGTAGACGTGGCGCGTCGAGGTGCTGATGGTGACGGCGCACACCACTTCCCGTGGTTCAGGCTGTGAATTTGACGGGCATGGCGTGGGATTCCCGGGCCCAGCAGGGCGTCAGGGGGAAAGGGCACCGGCTGCATCTGGCCGTCTGCGCTCACGTGGAACGAGTAGGCGCTGGAGAGAAGATGGACGGAAGAGAACACAAATAATTCAATACTTCACAACTGAAGAGCTATAGCTAAAAATAAATAGAGTTTGGACAAGTAGGTACCACAAAGGAAATGAGCAAGGAGAAATGGGCCAAAGACAGGACAGACAAGACAGAATCAATCAATCAATGGAGCAAGTGAAAGCAGAGGAACTACAGGTAAATACATGCAGTATAATGCACAAACAAACAACACAAGTCTGTGCAAAAGTTGTGAAATCTGATGACAGCATAATGTTTTGCCTGTGAACTCCAGTAATATTTGCCCGAATTTCTGGCAATTACTGTACTTGTTCCACTGTAGCTGTGGGCGGGTATGCATAATGGCAGATTGTATTACAGGGCAGAGTCAGTGTGGCATTGCTAATGGCCGATCAATACCGTAGCGGTTGGAAGTCAAGGCTGCTTTATGATTTCAAATTAGCACTGCAAGAATGAATTGCTACTCTGCAACGAATGACAAAAACAACACAATTCCTCAGTCAGCAAGGCTGAGTGGACTGTGTGTAAGTGTGTTGAGAAGGTGATCTGGACACTGAAATTCCACAGTATCTACAGTATTCAGGGCTTCCAGGTTAGACAGGGTTAATGTTCAGCACTGAGAAGCCCTTAGTATACAGAAAAAAACTAAGTGTGCAGCTTGGAGAAAGTACTTCTCATTTGGATTCCTTTCCAATCCAAATATTTTTGAATTATCACAGAGCGAGTTTTGACTAGTGTGCAATTGTTTGTATGTAACTATTTTCTTTGCCTTACAAGAATATCCTGCTGAGCTTTCACATATTTCCTTTTTTAAAATCATGATTAATATAAAAACAAAATTAACTGTTTCACTGCCCTGTGGAACTGGGGAATATACTATTAGTATTCATGCTAACTATATCCACACTAATGGTGGTAAAAGGCTTTAAAAATGTTTCTACAAAATGCAGTAACATCCCATCTTCATTCCAAAATTTAATATCGACAGTGTCACCTTTACAAACCCAGATCCCAAAGCAAATCTCTTTTCACCCTGTAATCATGTGTTACAGAAATACAAACTCACGGCTTGCCACCAGAGGAACCAGGCAGAGAAGAGGACAGCCCTGGGGCCCTCAGGTGAGACCGAGAGTCATACGCCACCTGGTGGGGACAAAACATCAGACAAATGACTAACAGCTTGATAAGGACCAACTTAAAAAAAATGCACCAATTACACCAACAACATTCATTAAAACCACAAGTACAAACTAAATGTATGCAAATTAATTCAACTGAATCAATTTTAATTCAATTAAATCTAAGACGTAATGTAATGTGGTGATTGATGCAACAGTTGTAAAAAGACAAAATCTTCACAAAATTCTTCACTATAAAGCAGAATTAAAACAATAGGGTGACCAAGTGGAACAAAAGTCTGCACTCTGAAAACTGTGCTGAAGTGCGTGAGTGTGCTGACACAAATATGTGATGCTGTGAGCATTCTGCCGCTCCCCAGACTGATGACAGGGTGGTGAACAGGGCACTGCAGTGAACATCCCGCCTTAAGGCTGAGTTATGTTGAAGTCTTGTGGGAGCTACGTGCCGAGGCTACATACTGTAGCTACATTACACGACAGTCCCACGACTGCTGACTTTAACATCGACAAAAATGTAGCTAGATGTCAGAGCGACGCGACACCAGGGGACTGTAAAATCTGCAACTGGACTGCTTGTGCTACTTTGCGCTCATGTTTCTGAAGATGGACATAATAACTTTGAGTATATAATGAATAGACAACACTACCAGATAAAGCAGAACACATTCATTTATTTTTTAACAGTGCTATGACAGTCAGAGGGTTCGATCTGAGACTCGACTATAAATCAAACCTTGACAGAGAAGAATAATGTGGCCTTTACTCACCATGGGGCTTCGGGAGTAGGCGTTGGCTGCTGCACTGATTTGTGGGGAGAGAGTCAGAGCCCCTCCGAAACCTCCTGGGCTGGCCAGCTCCCCATTCAGTCCTGCGTGGGACACCACGCCAAAATGAGCTGGGTATGAACCGGGGGGCACAGACATGGGACTGCGGAGAGCTGGGGAGGGAGGCAAGAGAGGAAGAGGGAGGGATTGAGGGATGGAAATAAAGAGGGGAAACAATACAGAGCATACAAGCACAGCACAGTCATGGAGAGGCTGAGAAGAATGGAAATCTTTTTATTTTATTAGACTTCAGTAGTTTGTACACCAACCAAGGTTCAAACCAGGCATCTGTCAAGTGCAACAATAGTCTTTGCTGCCAACCACAGAGCCTTGCTCATGAGCACAAAGGTGGTAGTTAGAATCAGGGGGATCTCACTTTTCTCTTATGGTTTCAAATATTCAAAATGTCAGTCCAATAGGCATTTGGTTTTTTTCACTTTGCGCTGATCAAATCATTAAACAGTATACTACAAGGCAACAGCAATGCCATATGAGTAAATGGAAAAAATGGAGAGACAAAAGGATATATAGGGCATGAAGGGCAGAGGTGGACTGGGTGCAAATCCCGTTTAAGTGTTAAGAGTTAAAATATCAAAACATTTTTCAAAACTTTATCAAGTTTGTTGATATCAGTAAGGAGAGTCTTACCAAGGGGGTCTGCACTAGATGCTGCTTTGCTGACCAGACGAAGGCAGGAGGTGCTGGGACCAGGAGCTCCCGGGGCTCCTGGTGCTCCAGGGGTAAGGGCCTCACGGTGGGATGGGGATGGGGTTCCAGACTTGGACAACGGAGACTGGGACTTATCCATCTGTAGAGAATTCCGACAAGAAATATAAAAAATAAAAACACGTGGCTGGTCTGTCATGGGACCTATAACGCTTAAGCCCCCTTTAATTATACTAACCTCCAGAATAACTGTCAGTTTTTGACTAATCTCAATGGAAGAGTAGATTTTGTTTTAGTTGTAGTGACACAGCTATTATAACAGCTACAGCTATCTGTAATAGAAATCCATGTAGCTTCTCAACATAGTTCAATAGGATAAGGATTAGTTGCTGTACAATAGTTACAGGTTGTAGAAGTTGAAGTGTTTTTATTCCCAAAGCAAAAACACCATAAGTGATGGCATAACATGTAAAAGGAATGGACAACCTAAGAGAACAAAGTGTCTCATTAGACATGTTGAAAATGACAGTAATAAATCTTAGCATGAAGGAAAATGTAGAAAGGACCATGATCACCAGTCAGCAGAGTGCTGCAACTCCCTGACAATCTACCTTACCTGAGCAGGGTCCTTAGATTTCCCTGGGGTGGGGCTGCGGGGGTTTGGGGTGGAGGGGGCCTCTCCTGTGCTTGAGGAGCCTGGGAGCTCTTTCCTTAGGGTGGGAGCCCGGTCTAACCCATTCCCATGGGGGGAGTGAGGAGGGCTGCCCGCAGGAGAGTTAGGTTCCTGAAGAGAGATGAAAAACTTCTGTAAATTGTGAACTGGGGCTTTTTCTATCTTTAGGGTCTCTGCACTTCCTGTACTTTTCGAGAAATATGTATATATGTGTGTATAGTATGTAATGCCGCTCAGACAGATATTGACCCAGCTTGAATATGACATCATCCAGCAGGGCCCCGTGTTGGCCAATCACATGCGTGCAACCACACAGTCCTGGTAGATTTTTTTTGTTTTTATATTAAGACTGCTGCCTCACAATCGATGCAACGAAAGACGGAAATGATTGTCACCATAATAACTTCCCACCATAAAATCCTTCCTGGTAATATTATAAACCACTGTGCAGTGTTTCAAAGTTACTGTTACATTACTCCAACTTGAATTCCTGGATCATATTTGACTGTCTCACCTATACCTGATGTAACTTGCCCCCACAAACACAGCCCCTTGCACTTTTTTAATGCAAACCTGTTTCAGTCTGAACACCCACTTTTTGCCTTTTTCTTTAAGATATTTTTTATTGTATTTTTAGCCACCGTGGTCCACCACCATCCCTGTTCACTATAACTGCCCTCTTCTTTTTTGAATTTCATCTTCTATTTAAGCCAAAAAAAACCTGCTGCTGTTTCTCCTGCAAAACATAAACATAGCTCTTCTGTGTGTCAGCAGTCAGTTATAGAGTCTCAAAACACACTTATTTAAAGTAAAATGCTGCAGATTCTCAGTTAATGGCTACAACATAACCTTTAGAGTCACAGTCTATATTGTAATTTGTAAAGGAGCTCAGGGAACATTACATGAAACAGTAGAAATTGTCACTGTAGCTGGTACAGTAGTGTGTAGACCTGGAGATAATGTTGCTGTTACAGCTGCTTTCATCACAGGAGCCACTGTTGAGCCAGCGCTGCCTCCCCCAGAACAGAGTGCTGGAGTAAGCACTTCTCACTGGGTCACAGTGATCAGCGCAGACATTTTAGTGCTCACACACACACACACAGTCTTTACTTGTGTCACTTTTGGGGAATTTACATAGACTTACATTAATCTCCTGGAGACTAACCTGAAGGACTACCTGACCTTAACCTAACCCTAACCTTAACTGTTGACCTAAAAATCACAGTTCTCCAAATTGAGGACACCACTTTTTGTCCCCAACTGCACCGCTGTCCCGAATCCACTGGTCTTGAGTCTAGTGTATATTCCCAATTTGGACATAAGCGAACCCACATACATTTGTTTCACTATCCCTGTGGGGACGCTCAATTGACATAATGCATTCTCTAGCCCCTAACCCTAACCCTAACCATCACAACTGAATGCCTAACCCTAACCTTTACCCTAATCTTAACCTTAATCTAATTGTAACCCTTAAACCAAGTGTTAACCCTCAAAAAAAACTGTCCGGACCCATGAGGACCTCAATTTTGTCCCCACGGTGACAGGATATCCCCATGGGTTGGTGTGTAGTCAGGTTGAAGTCCCCACTGGGATATAAAAACAAAACACATATGCGCACACACACACACGCACACACACACACCATTCACCAGAGAATTTCCCTCCCTTTTTCTGCTATTACCCACATTTGTCACATTTTTTTTCTTCCAGCTTTTGTACCAGTTTCCAAATCACACAAGAGACCGGTTCCGCTTTTGTGTGCAATATCAAAATACAGAGAGCTTAGATAAAACATATTTTGGTACACTGCGTGAAGTATTTAAAGAACTAAAATATTCCAGGGGCATAAACGGCTTTGCATATATTACATGAGCCAGACTGCAGTTATCTAATGAGAGAAGGGAGGAGAAAAGAGGGGAGGTGGAGCAGGGTGAGAGGAGAGGGAAAGAAGGAGTGAAAAGAAAAGAGACAGTGGAGAGATGGAAGAACAGAGGCTTTAAAAGGTTGGACAGAGAACAAAAATATACACAGAAGCAGTAGATGAGACAAGATAGGTAGAACAAGTATTTGTGAGTGAGTGTGTGTGTATGTGTGTGTGCGTGCATGTGTACAGACACAGTTCACAACACAAACAGCGGTGGCTGATAATGAGCTTACATAGGAGCTCTTCCTATTTACAAGGAAACTGCAGCGGAAAGCTGAACTCGCTACATACCCGCTGACTTGTTTCACATTTCACAGATCCAAATGCAATACACACATAAACCAAGGTCGCTATAGATTAAAACAAGCAATATAGCAAGCAAACCAAAAACTAAAATACAAGGTTGTGCATGTGTGTAGAGCTGAAATGATTACTTGATTTGTTAATCATCACAAAATGAGGCTAATCTGCAGGTATTTTGATAATCGATTTGTTTAATTTGTTTTCCAAGCAAAATGGCAAAAACAAAATCACGAATTCCAGCTTCTCAAATATGATAATTTGCTGCTTTTTACAGACACACAAACACACAGTCGTGTTTCCATCACTTTAAACATTACATTGACTTACATTAATTTTCTGGAGACTTACATGAACCATAACTATAACCACTACTTCTCCCTAACCCTAACCTTTACTCTAACCTTAAGCCAACTTTAACATAATCTTAACATTGACTCAAGTCTTCACCCTAAAATGTAATGATTTACATTATGGACTTGTGTTTTGTCCCCATAATGTGACTGTGTAAACAGATTTATGTCCCCACAACATAAGCAATACATGAGTCATACAAACACACACGCACACATAACCAGATATGTGTGTTAAATTGAACTACTGACAGCCAGACAGACAGGGTTACACAGAGGACAGAGGGTGGGTCCAAGCTGTGGCAAGTACATCTATAGTTATTCCCGCGAGCAACACTGGTCCTCCCTATGTTAGATTCATGCTTTATTCATGTGTGGGCTGCAACACAGTGTCAGAGAGCTTCTGCCGGATAAAGGCAGCTTGTAACTTGTGGCTTTGTAAGGAAATCAAAGATATTTTCTGTAACAGGGATGCACGGCTCTTGCGCAAGGACGTAGCTGTGAGGAGGTGTGTGGGAGAGAAAGAAGTGTGAGTTCTGCGAGTGAGTTCGATATTTTTCATAGTGGAGATGTGAAATGTGTGTAAACATTGGCAGTGAAGGTGAAATATTCATTTGAAGAGGCCAGAAGAAACTATTGACTACTTTGTGACGGGGAAATTTCTTTCTGTGAGATGCATGACTTTTGCGAGTGTGGTCACCAGTGTGTGAAGTTTTGGGAGGTTGGCCCATTAATAAACTTTGCCATTAAGTAACGATCAGAAAAAAGTAACCCATATATCAGTAATGGGTCACTTTCTCTTTTCTGAATAATCAAGTATCATTAGATTTTTGAAGTATTTCAGGTGAACCACAGATTCATGTTCCGGATGGTAATTTTCCACCAGGTTCACAGCTATAGAAGAGAAGAAAATAACCACTTACAGTTAAAAAGGTATATATGTTTAATTTTCCTCTTTGAGGCAAATAATATAATAAGTGGTAATTTATAATAATGACCACTTAGCTTTAGAGACGATCCAAGATGTTATTTAAATTGTTTTGAAGTAAGCTGTTACCAAATACACATGAAAAGGGGATCATCTTTCTGGCCACCTTGCAAATGTCCTTTTAGCCCTGTTCTGGTCTCCAACTCCTGAGGGAAATATCTGACTCTTTAGCTGCTAAATGCTCCACTGTGCACACCAGCTAGTTGTCTGTGTGCTATTGAGTGTTGAGCAGGCAGCATACAGTGGGTTTATGAGAAATCCTTCACTAAAAACATGTGCCTGTTGCAGCTGAACATGAGGTTGATGAGAGCGGCGAGACTGAACCAAAACAGTAAAATTGTGGGCTGTGAAAAAACAATGAGCAGAAAACCTGTAGAGCTGAGGGGAAGAGCAGAGTCAGGGGATAGGTCAGGTGTCGGATCATCGCCACAAGCAACCAGTTTAACATGCAAGAAGACCCATTATGAATAAGTGTGAAGACGTCAAATCATTGAAATGCAGATAGTCAACTTACTTCATTGGAGACGTCGACTACGAGATTGTCTTCACTCTTGTCTCCATCACTGTCCTGAGGAGCAAAGATAAGACGGCTGTTTTATTAGCTGTTTTTTTCTCTCCGTCACCCACACAGACACATACACTACACTGAATGTGTATATAGAGAACTCTAATAATAAAGATGAAACACACACCAGTCCACACACACAGATCAATATATCGATATCACTGGCTGCTCTTTGCTTTTTTCCACTGGCTGTCCACCATGCAACATTTAACACAGTCATACTATAGACCATATATTCTCACTAAGCATCAGCTTCATACAAACACTGTTTCCATCTCTCTTGCTCACACACACACTGTTGCTCTTTCTCCATCTATGGCACATTTTCGCTCTTCGTCTAGCCATCTCTCTCTCTCTCTCTCTCTCTCTCTCTCTCTATCGCCATCTCTCTCTCTCTCTTGCCATCTCTCTCTCTTTTTCTGGGGTGAGAATGATGGCACTTAGTCACCATGGCAACAGTGCTTTGATGTGATCATGGCCTGATATTCCTATTGACATCAGTGTGGAGTGACATCAGTACCTAATTATACGGAGCCAAAACAGGGTTACGTCTACAGTCTATTCCTAGAATAAAAATACAGAAGCAGACAGCGAGAGAGAGAGAGGGAGAGAGAGAGAGGGAGAGAGAGAGAGAGAGAGAGAGAGAGAGGGGCGGAGATAGAAAAAAGTAAAAGGAGGAAGAGGGAGAAAATTAGAAATGAGAGATGGGATAAAATTGAAAAGAAAACAGGAAGAAGACAGAGTGAGAGGGAAATTGAGAGATGGTGATAAAGAGACAGAGAGAGATATAGAAGAGCAAAAGGCAAACAGAGAGAAATGGGAGCTGTAATGCTGCTCGACAGACAGAAAGAGAAGAAAAACATTCAGAAAGTGGAAACTAACTGCGCTTGTTCTCGCTCTGAACTAATGGGAAGATTTGGACTGCTGTTGTGGATGCCAAACTGATTTAGCTGGAGGCCATCTTGCACAGACAGACTCCCAGTGTCAATCAATCCTGCAGACTGCAAACACACACAGTCGTCTAATTCATTACAGCTATCTGCCTTGGCCGTCTCTCTTCTGGCATTGCATCGCCCATGGCGCCTTGCTCTTCTCCGTTGGACCCATCCAAACCAAACACGACTCTAATTGGCAACGGGCCCCCGACCCCTGTGTGGCCTATAATGTCAAGGGGATTGTCATACATACACACAGCCACACATGCACTTTGGGACATCTTTGGTGTGTTATAAATTATACATACATGCACATCAACAGTACACTAATAGTATATATCCTACATGTGTTGCTGCATCGACTCAATTTCCTCACAGGCATCACTTAAAAGGCACAATGAGTAGAATTTGTCAGTTGTGGCTTGTATTTGCTGTTTTTGGCTGAGAGCTACACAAGCACTGGCCAAAGGCTGACACCCAGAAACATCCTAAACACAGCAAAATAAGAAAATACAGGCAGAGGGCAGGGTTTCTGCAGATACAGTCAACGCCAAATACTTCAAGCGTGTCATAAGTGACGATTGAGAGGGAGTCTATACATTGTCTTTTCAGAAAACCCCACTCATTCTGCCTTCAAACCTCAACTTATCTCATGTTATAAATGTTATAAAGGACAAAAACACACAAAAACGTACATAGGAGTGTGGCGCGAGAGGTTCTTTGTCATCACAACGCCTCCTCTTTGCCTCGGCTCCTCCCTGCGAGGAGGAGTAGCCTCCCGACGGGCCCTGGCGCTCCTCAGTGGGCTGACTGTCTGTTGATGACACTGACTTACTCTGGAGAAAGACAAGGACACAGATGAAAGTATGAACCAAGATTATAATAGTTTTGAATCTTCAATTAGTTTTTTTTTATTTTATTCGAGTTTTTGACTTTAAGATTTCATTTTAGTTTACTTTTAGAGCATTTGCAAGTTTAAATGGCATCATTTTTATTTACTTTCAGTTTACGACAATTGGTTTCACGGTTTAATTTCATTCCAGTTTTAGTTTATGATAATAACCCTGGTATGAACACACCAACATTCAATAGTGGCACAGTAAATACAGGTGATGAAAGCTTGGGTGAAGCCATTGAGAGACACATCTGACACAGAAATGTAAAAACAGATAATTAAACACATTTGTTTACAAAACCCAGCATTGTACAAACACATAAAGCACACCCACATTCGCTGATGTGCAGGTCACGATGTGAGGAAACATGCTCACATAATCACTCTGTAGATATAAGCTCAGGTAAAGACAAGGAAAAGCACACAGGGCAGTAACACAAACATTAGCAGAAAACATAAAAACACACATGATAACATTACACACACACACACCAAGAACAGCAGATGTAAGCACGGGCTAAGAAGAAGCCATAGAAGCACACAAGACAGCCTATACAGCTAATTAGTGCTCTCCCCTCACACCAGTCCTCATGTAAAATATGACTCTCATTATTGGGCAATAAAGCTGTGCAGGCATATTTACAATACAGCCTGGCCTGGTGCTCAGCACTCAGAAAAGCCGATCAAAGCATTGTGTTGTTTTTGCGTTGGGGCAGGGGCCAGAGGTTCAGTGAGGGCCACTTGTCATTCTCTGTCCCCCCTGTGGGGAGGACAAGAACAGTGAGGGTTTAACACACCAATGAGTCACACAGGAAGGAACCCACGGCGCCGACAGGAAGGAGCGCTGGACAGAGGAGAGGAGAAAACCACACAATGGACCTCAGTGCGGCTCAACAAACTTCCCTCTCTTCTTTCTTCTTCATCCTCTCCTCCTCCGCCTTCTTCCCTCTTCTCCTGACTTCCTCTCGCTGTCCCTTTTTTCCCCCCTCCATTTAAAATTCCAACATGTTTTACTGGTGCAGGGCTCGCTGACAAATGCCGATTGATATGCATCTCTCCCCTCCCCTTCCCTCCCCTCCCCTCCCCAACGCTGTAATGCTTGGCCAAGTTCAGCACAAACCTCAACTCATAAGAGAAATATTTTCCTGGTGCTTAACAATCAGCATTGTGTTTAGCAATTAAATTATGCTAAGGGTTTCATTGCGGATAGAGAGAGAGAGAGGGAGGGAAAGTTAAGTCAGTAGCGCTCTTAAATCATTTTCATTTCGCAATAAAAGCCAGAACAAAGACTTGTTGGTATTTTTTAACAGCCTTTCCCTCCCTATTTTTCTTGTTTTTTTTTTTCTTCCTCTTTAGTCTCTCTCTCTTTCATTTTCCAATTTCACTCTCCATCTCCCTCTAACTCTCCCTCCTCCCTCTTTCTCTCTTTCTCTCTCTCTGTTATCAACAGTTACACTGATGAAGGCCAGCTGTCCATTGCAGTCAGCAGTACAGTAAGGGAGTGTTCACACAGCTTCCATAAAGCAGCCAGAGAATAGGACAAACCATAGACGTCCACTGAATTTCAATCAGGCCATTTGCACTGCATTAATTCTCCAGGCAATTAAAAGGGACTTCTAACTACAGTGACATAAAATGTGTGCAAGACCTTTGAGGCAAGATGAACAGGTACACACTTCATGTTTCACTGCATCTTGCATTTACTAATTTTTTCTAAGGATGTTTTCTTTGTTTGTTTTTTAAACCAGCAATTATGGCAACCTGAGTCATCATCCTGTCACATCTCCACTTCACAATTAATTAAATGACTGTTGAATCTGAACTTCAAACAGCCCAGTCTGTATTATTGAACAAGTAAATCTCTTCAGCAAAAAGAAAAGTATGTATTGATGTACGTATGCAATCATGTTAGAAGGAAGATAATATCATCACTGTGTCCTTGTTTACTGTACCAAGCAATGCACAGAACCAGGTTTCATTCGGAAACAGTGTTGGAAAGATATGGTACATAAGCAGTATAAGGGGTCATGGTACATGTTTCTGCCTTTGAGGAGACAGCACTAAAACAAAACTGTACAGATTGTTCTTCAGTTCATGTTCAACAACATTTTTGGTTTTCTGGTACAGTGGTTTCACCAATTAAGAATGCATAAAAAAGAGTAATTCAAATAGCAGTTGTGCAATTCTACACCACATATTAACAAACTACACAAAACAGCAGGTTCAGTTGGGAAACATATTTTCAAATGGATCTCAGTGGTGTGATCTGTTAAGAAATATTTGGTGGTTCTTTGACATCAGACATTAAGAGGCCTCCTGTAGTTGACATTTTCTATACTGGATACATAGCACACTCAAGTAAACACTTCTAAGCAAGAGTTTCTCATTTCTACACACACTAACTGGAATGTTTTGGGCAGTCTGGGTTTTAATCCTTTCACTTGTTCGCTAAGTCCTGTAGATTACCAGAACATTTGTGGGGCTGATAAACAAGCAGTTGCTTGTTCATCCATTCACTCAATTTGTACTTTCTTCCAGATAACAGCGAAATGCTGTGAGCTCAGATGTTAGTGTGATGTAGAAAACCTTGAGAAGCTCAAGGTTGATAGCGCTGAGGGGCCATTGTGCTGGTGTTGAGCTGTGCTACTCCTGGCTGAGCTCCAGCAGCACGCAGCCTTTTTTAGAGGCCACTTTACAGTGTGTCTCCATTTCCCTCAGTTTATCACTGTCACACACACACACACACACACACACACATTGAACACACACACACACTGAACACACTACACAACTACTCACCCTGCTGGGTGCTCCCTCTGGGATGGGGTGGAGAAAGGTAAGGGAAGAGAGCAGAGAAGAGAAAAAAGAGAGAGTGAGAGAGAGAGAGGTAAAGAGGAAGAGAAAGTTTGACGTCAGTCCTGATAATAATAACAACAGTCCCCCAGTCAGCCAAGGTTAGGCTGAACTATGACGGCTCCTCTCTAATAAAGATACAGACCCACTATTGTGCCTGATTCCAGTCTCCTCTCTATCTTTCCCTCTTTCTGTTCCCCAACCAGACAAAGCTCGCTGTCTTCCCCTGCTGCCTCTTTCAATGCTCACTATCGTTTCACTCATTCTTCCTCTGGTATGTAAGAACAGAAATACACACAGCTGCAGACATGCATAAGCTCTCACACAGATGCTTAACACGCCAATAGGAACACATTGATCTCTCTATCTCTCTGCCTTTCTACTCTCACTCATTCCTTCGTTTTTCTTTTTCTTTCTTGCGCTCGGTTTATTCATGAGAAATTCTCTCTTGGCTTGGTGCCTGAAACAGAGCGCAAAGATAAGATATTCTATCGGGGTGAATGAAAGTTCGTTCGGAGAAAGCGGTTCTCCTGCATTTACTCAAGCGCCAGGAATACGTCTGTCCATATTATGACAGCAATCTAAACAAGGAAGTTCAAACTCAGTCCAAAAGGTGACTTGCTGCACAAATTATTCAAAAGCCTGTCACAAATGATGCATAGTATTGCTTTGCATTTCATCTGGTCCAAAATGATAAAATAATCTATTTCTTATTCTGTAGCTGTTATCAGTTTCTCTCGCTGCTGCTTTGTGCCAAGTCTAGTATGAAACAAATTAAATTGAATAAAATATACAAATGCACACATGTACATGCAGAAATACATTTCATGAAGAAAATAATAATTCTTGCATGCATGATAACATTCTAGATGATTTCCCACAGTCTGTTACTCTACCTTACTTGTATTGAACTTGCTAAACATCTTAAAATGTTCAATAGTGTAATTGACTTTCAATAATGAAACCTTTCGTGTACACTGACCTGAAACAAAAGCAAATACACTGATTTTCACTGCAACTATTACAACCCTGGTTCAAAAGTTGAGCGCTGTGTAAAACATGAATAAAAACAGAATGCAATCTTTTGCAAACAAACTGTATTTACTGACAACAGCTCTACGTATATGTATACCATGTCTGTGGATAAACAGGTGCTTTTGGATCAATTCCACAACTTTCACAGTCTTTTGTTGCTCCTGTCCCAACTGGCATCAAATCCAGAATAAGCATATACAAAATCAATGAAGTTGGTAAGTGGTGATGAGTATATGTCAAAATCCACATTATCGCATTCTGTTTTATTTATGTTTTACACAGCATCCCAACTTTTTAAAATCTGGGTTGTATATACTTTAGGTCTTTAAACTGTGCCTTTAAGTCTTGAAGACCATCAGAACTTAATTTAAATGTTTTTAGAGGCAAAATGAAGGAATACAAATCTGCTGGTCTTTACCTCTGAGATGTTCAGGATCAAGGTGGTTGCGCTCATCTTTGGAGGCAAGGTGGGCCGAGACCCCCAGGGCCCCAGTCAGCGCAAGAAGCCCTGAGCCCCCTGCGCCCAGGGACAGGCCTGACGGGTGTGGTGTCAGGGGGATGCCAGGAGCGTGGTGAGACAGGTGCTGGAGCTGCTGCTGCTGTGGCCACAGGGAAAGGAGGGAGCGGGGAAGGAGGTCGGGGAGGAACGTGTGTTATACAAGGGGATGGGTGTTTAGAAAAAACAGGGAAAAGAAGAAATGGATAGAAGATAAGCAGGAAAAAGTGATGAAGAACAAAGGAAAAGGAAGAAAGAAAAGTTAGAGGAAGTGGGGGTTGTGCTTGGAATAGGGGAGGTGAGAGAGAGGAGAAAGGGAGGTAGTTAAATGAAATTAAATCCACATGGAGAGCTCAACAGTGTGAGAGGAAAATAAGATGAAGGAAGATAGGATGTTAGAGATTAGTGGATTACGAGGTGAGAAAGATGGACACCAAGGACAAGAAAGAGGAAAAGGAAAGAGGGGGAGAAGGAAATTAAATGATAAGGATACACAGAGAAATTAAAGTAAGTGGAGATGGAAACCAAGACGCAACAGCAAAACGGAGAGAAAGTGAAAAGAGTGAGGCAATGAATGGGATTCATTATGAATGAAAGGCAGGAGGAGGAAGATGGAGAACGAGGCCAAGGAAAAACACAGGGAGGGTAAAAGTGAGGGAAGAAAATGTTTGAGTCAGAGAGTAAATGATGGGGAGGAACAGAGGGAAATCACGGTGGAAGCAGCGAAAAGTGAATGAGAATTAGACGAGCAGGAAGGAGAAGATAGGTAGAGAGGGTAAATGAGCACAGGAAGAGGGAGGAAAAGTGTGCAGTGGAGAGAGCAAAAGATAAGACATAGCAAAAAAAAAAAAAAAAAAAAGCAATAGAAGAGGAGAAATGAGGACAGGGCCATAGTAAGAGGGAGAGAATGATAAAAGATTACAAAAGGAGAGAGGATTCTGGATGAAATCCAGAAGGAAAATGAACAGAAAGACAAAGAGAGAGCTGAAAAAGGAGGATGATGGGGGACAGAGAGAGCAGAGAGCAAAGGAGCAGCTACAGATAAAGAAAGGCTATTATCCTGAAGTGAGCATTATGATGTGTTTTTGTGTGTTTTGTCAAGCTGGTGTGTTCGACACACACATGCGCACACACACACACACACACACACACACACACACACACCTTAGAGACAGCAGTGTTTGTAGCGCTGGGAGGAACAAAGGGCTTTAAGTAGACGGTAATGTGATCAGTGCTCTGACAAACTCTGGAAAGCCCCGTCTACTAGAGCACTCAGGAGCATCACTGTGTCTGTGTGTGTGTGTATATAAAAAGACATATGTGCACACACACAAGCATGTGTATACGATGTTGCTCGTCAGGTGATCATGCACTATTAAATATATGTGTAGCTGTATTTGGAGTGTGTAAAAAGTTATCAGTATAACTCTGCAGTTACAGTACGTATGTTAGCTTAAATTTAATTTAAATATGAAATGTCCACTGTCCAAAGGATTAAAGTGTGCAACACAGAAACCTTAAAACTGAGTTGTAATTAATGCAGTGTACATCATACTGTTGTTGCACAGTAAGTAGACAGTAATGTGATCAGTGCTCTGACAAGAATTAATGACATCAGAACTGAACTGATCTGATCTCTTTCTCTTCATAAACATTTTTGAGAAGAGAGCTCCCACATAAGAGAGACTGAGCAAAAGCTACCATGTTTAAGCCCTGTGTGTGCTATTTGGCTGCACTGTTCCAATAGTTAGCCATTTAAAGTACAAGCAGCTGAAGCTTTATAAATCACTGCTCACAAAGTCATTTACTGGGAGCAGTGATTCATTACATCTTGGCATATTCAGTTGTATTTTCAGTGAAATTGACTAAAACAGGAGCAACGTCACAGGTGCTGCTTGTTCATCAGGTTTACACAACAGGAACATACCTCACACTCTGGATGAGGTGGTGGCTAACATCTGATTCTAACAGGTTGGCTCAAAACACATATATCTAAAAATAAACCTTTTTATGAAAAAACAAAAAAGCAACTTTGAAATTGCCCATTAGCCACATTAATTCATAGCACGCTGTCAAAGTACTGGTTAGTAAAATAATACCTGCCTATATAATAAAGCCTCACCTATTTGATAATTAGTTTTTCTTGTCTATAGATTTACAGACAAGTGACGAAAGATTTTATTCAGCTGACTCTCATCGGTGTCACATTGGCGGGAACATCCTTAGTTAATGTGTGTGTGTGGGTGTGTTTGTGTTGTCATGACGAATGGAGGTGACTCACCCCGATAATGGCGTTGAGTTCAGCCATGGTGACCTGCTTGGCCCTCTCGACTGCTTGGACCACCTGTTGCTGGTGCTACACACACAAACAAGCACACACACATGCACAGTATATAAACACACACATACACAGTCGATACCACAGAAAGAAGATAAGAAGAGGGGCAGGTTGGACTGCATTAATACCAGGGCTTTATGTTACGGTTTATAGTGTAAAATGCACATAATGTATATTGTAGAAACATAACAGGAACCATTACCATTGGCAACCACGCATTTACACACAAGGCAAACACATACTGTACATATAGCCACAAATGCTCACAGCCACACCAACTAAAATCTCAGCTCTGTTTACACAAAATCCCAATGTAATCAGTCACACAAACACAAATATGCATGTGTGCAACAGTGCTCACACACACACACAGTGTCAATATTGATCAAACTGTCAGGGCTGTGACCATCGTGTCTCCAGGGAGCTCACTCATCAGTGCATACTCACTTGTACGCCAATCGAAACACTCACACATACAACCAGTGCACACCCCAGAGCAGTACAATCACAAACACACATACACAATAGCATGATATTAAAGGGTAACCTCTGTATTTTTCAACTCGGACCCTATTTTCCCATATTTTTGTGTCTAACTGACTAATGGGGACAACAATTTTTGAAATTGGTCCAGTATTGAGTGAAAGCGCGGCAGCTGGCAGCTACGAAACATTCTGCAAACTTATGCTTTGGGGCAACTGTGCAGCGTCAATGTACGTCCACTAAAAGTGCTTGTTTTTGTCATTGACAGGCTTGGGGGAGGAGCAAGAGGGAGGTCAGGCGTCAGAGAAACAGAGAAGAAAACAGCGCGTAGAGCTCAAATATTTTCACATAAAATTACCATTTCTGTAAATGGAGTCTGGTGGCTTTGACGAAAGCGGACCGCTGTTCTAGTTAAACAAAAAGGATCTTACTCTTTAACAAAAAGGTCCATCTCTGTAGGGATCCTTTCCATAATGTTGTCAGACTCTTGGAACAACAATCTGAGCCTGTCAGTGGCAAAAACAAGCATTTTCATTTGACATGCTGTACATTGAAGTGCGCAATTGCCCACAGGGATTATACTTCAGCTCTTTTGTGGCAACTGGCTGCAGTGCTTTGTCAATACTAGACAAGTATTAAAAATTGTTGTCCCCATTAGTCACTTAGACACAAAAACAAGGGGAAAATAGGGTTCAGATGGAAAATATATATATATATATATAGCAATTAATGGAGGCCAAGCATACATGAAGAAATGGTGACAGGGTTGCTGAATGATAAAAGGGCCCAAAGCAAATTTTAAGGAGTGGCTGTATTCAATTTAAAGATAATGGGATCTAAATGTTCATAAAACCATATAATTTAATACTACTCTTAGTCAGAGATCATTTTTTATGCCTATAGAGCTGGCTCTAATGCCATGATGAGTAGTTCTGTATTGTTTCCAGTGACACTGATGCCTGTAGAAATTTGTTTAATATCAGGACCTTTTGACCTTCTACACATCATTCAGTACAAAACCACAGAGTCACATATGAGGCATATGCAGGTCACAGCACACGTTTACATCACGGGACGGCAGCTGATCATCAGCTGACGTGACGAAAGCTGCTTTGATCATAATGCAGTATGTAAATTGTATTCACCACACTACGAAACTATGACGTCA